>CM032231.1:31435000-31480000 GCA_019009955.1 Riptortus pedestris
CATAATATAACAATAATAATGGTAACACATAGCAATAATAGTTGTAACATAGTAGAATAACAATAACATAATAGCTTTAATACAATAACATAATAGCTTTAACAAAATTTAACAATAATTGTAATAACACATAACAATAACAGTTGTAACATAATAAAATAACAATAACATACTAGCTTTCATACAAGACGAATATAGCTTTAATAAATTATAACGATAATTGTAATAACACATAACAATAGTTCCAACATAATATAATAGCTAGAATAATAATTATAATATAGTTCAACAAACATAAGACAATATACTGTAGATATACAAAAACTGTGGCCCTGCTCAATGTAAACAGACCAGGGAAGGTTATTGTAACCAGTAACTCTAGTGCAATATGTATACCTAGTAGTTTTTAAGTATCTTTAGTCTTGGTAAGTAAAAATAGCACAAACACCTCCAGTTACACTCTAATTTAACAACAATGTGCAATATAATAAAGTAGCGCCTGTATTTTTACAGCCCTCAAGAAGAGAAAATAAATTTCTCGAAATATCGGCATAAACTAAGATTTTTTTTCACCAACATTGACCAAACCTCCAAAAAAACAACAACACCAAATATAAATATAACCTGGTCGAAAACATCAACACACACACACACACACACACACACACACACACACACACACACACACACACACACATATATATATATATATATATATATATATATATATAATTTTGAACGGACCTCGTTTTCGCCATTTCCTGGTTAGGATCGATGGACATTTGAGGAAATTTTTCAAAAATCGTCAAGAGTACGCCCTCAATAGTTGTTTTCCCTTAATAGCTCCTGCATTTATTGTTTCAGTTTGTATGCTCAATCATGATTGACGATTTTATTTGTAGAGTAATTGATAAATAAATTCTTAATGTTTACAGTTTATATTGGAAATAAATATTTTTGCAAATTATTTATTATTGATTCTTCTCTGAAAATATACAATATTCCTTATGCAGCAAGACCGCCAGCAGGAAGTGTATTTATTAAAATCCAAGTAGGTCGGCCAGCTGCTGTAAACCGTTATTTTCTCTAAATCTTAAGGAAATTAGGACAACAAAATAAAATTCGTAATTTCTATGCAATGCATAGTAATTTGCTTACAAAACGCGGAATGATTCATCGAATGGTACTCTGCAGTTCCATGCTATCTACTTGAATATCAGACCTGTGATAAGACAGTCGAAACCTACTCCTCACCTGTTGGATATGAGCAATGCTGAAGTGTTAATATATTTATATAGTAATATAGATGGTCTCGAACTAACGGTGAGCCAGGATAGATGTCATATAGATAAGGTTATTTATTTTACATTCAACCACACTAAATCTCGTGCCGTCTTTCCTTTCTCCCAAGATTCTGAATAAGTTATCAACTGTTGAAGACATTCATTTAGTTTAATAAGCTCCGCATCATTATTCTATCATATAGACGGCTGAAAAACATAATGGTGCCAATCGAAATAGCTACTTTTTCAATAATGAAAAGTTTGCGTTTGGCACTAGGGTCATTCCAAGTCATTTCAACACACTATGAATTAAAATTTTACCTAACCATTTTGGAACATCCTAAAATTTCGTATACTGGCAGTAGATACTGAGAATAAGAAAACTGTCAAATTTTAATTTGTTATCTCAAACTCAATTGAAATGGGACTCACTCACTCTTTTTTTAAATTTAATTCCACGGAACGTCTCGGTATTCGGTTTTAAAATCATTTTACCCCTTAAACATTTTTTGGGTACATTTAATTTCATGCTTGAGCAAATATTGAGTGTCAGACGCTTTAGCAGAGATTTTCAAGTTTAGGATTATGTTCGGGTTAGAGAAATTCTGGGAACAGCTGGAACAGAGTTTAACATTTTATTTTAATTGAGGTTTTTAGGAAAATCAGTAGAATGAGCAGAAGATTAAAGAAGCTTAATTAGAAAACGAAAAATTAGTTTTACCAGGATCAGACGTTCTGCTTAACCAGAAATTATTCAGGAATAAAAACGCTGAAGATTTTGTAAATTAATTTATGATTAAATTCAAAACATTAAGGCAATAATATTGTAAATGATGAATTAGTTCCATAAATTACTAACCATGGCTATGACATGAGAGATGTTTCTTTTCGAAAAATGCTAAGCTCCAGGATTTCTAATCTACATTGATGAATTTCAAATTTCCACGGGACAATTTAATTTTATCCCAATATCACCTGATTCTGAAAAATGTAGGGCACAGCGATCTCCTCATTTTGAGTAGAACATGTACGATATAAAGGAAATATCGGACTTTATTTCGGTTTTTAGGTATCAACGGAATTATCCGTTTTGACCCTCCTTGAACTGATGTTAACTAGTTTTGGGGTGACGTTCGTAAATATCTCGCAAAACTTAAAAAATGACTTAGAATGATGAAATATCATATTTGGGATTATTGTAATGTTTAGATGTGCATCTTCCCTTTTTATCGAAATCGACTAAGTAGGAAGAAGAGGGGGTTAAAGAAGGGAGAAAATATAACATTGCAAATTCCTCCCCTGCAGCCAAATACTTTGTTTAATTAATGTAATGGAAGTACAATGACGTCTTGGTGCCACATCTGATTTTTTATGACTAAAACATAGGCCATACTGCTTCCAAAAATATATTGCACAAAAATGTTTAATGAGATCAGAAGTTCACACAACATAAATGAAAAAAAAAGTAGAAATGCAATATATGTCAAGCACAGCTATCTGTAATTTTAGATTTAGGAGAGTAATATATATATAATAAGAAGTTTAAGTCCCTACTGATGAAAAATCCATTTGTGAAATGGGGTGTCCGATATGTGCGCTCTCTAGAAAGTTTGAAGAGTTCCCTCAGAACTATTCAGTTCGACAGTACTCAAAGTTATCAAACATAATCAATACTATATATTAATATATATATATTTGTCTGTTACCGCTCTAGCGGTCGCAATATTCGTTTTATCATTACCAAACTTGATATATAATCGTTTTATCTAAAAAGAATGATCAAGATAGTCAAACAGCTGAAATCGGACTAGGGAGAGGGGGGAGGGTTAGAAGGAGAAATTTCGAAAATTCTTAATATCTCCGTTATTTTTCATCGGATCGAAGAATTGTATAGAGCCATTCTTATAGTAAATATAATATTCTATAAATATTGTCATGTACATGGTTTTATTATCTTGATTGTTAACTGAGATATTTGCATTTTTAGTTTTCGGTCTTCAGTAAATTCCCACTCCTCCTCATCTAATATTAACAATATTCTATTATGTTATGAAACACTTTATTTGAAGCTTAAATACCAAATATTGTTCTCATGGAACTTTTAATTTTTAGGATAAATACAAAACGTGACCCACGCGGGAAATCTGCTTAGATAACGCAGCCCTGCGTGACGGACTTTATAGGAGTAGATTTGACACAAAGAAGCCTGAATTTAATGCTGATTTTTGTTCATCAGACCAACTTTTCAACAACAATCCGTCAGAATCCACCTCTGAACTTCAGTTAGCAAAAACTGACGCTAAGCCATACAGTTACTCTTCAATGAAGAAATGTCTTTAGGATATTCTTCATCTCAGAATAATTAACTCCTTTAACACTTAAACTGTGTTTCCTTCTGTATAACGACCAAATCAGGTGTCGGATGTGATAAGGTAATTTATTGATTTATTTATTTAGGTGTGTCGCAATTTAAGCGATTCACACATTTTCTTGTTATAATACTAAAATAGTGAAGGTAAAGCCACCTTATAAAAAGCAATAAAAAAGGTTAAAAATCTAAAGAGGTAGGTAAAAATAAGGAAAGCGCTAAACGTTTTTATAATCAACAATTTTTACTTATAGTTACTCTTATAAATATATGAAAGCAAATACATTGTGTAGTTATAGATAAATTAATAGCGAGAAGTTATAGAGAGAATAATTTTACCCTAATAAGCGAATGGCTATTTCCGTTTTACAAAAATGCTGTATTGCTACCCAACAACTAATTTCGAATAGTCAATCCGTCAACTCCAGCAAAATTTATTTTTTATTTTATTTTATTATTTGGAGCTTCGCAGCTGTGGCGATGTTGTTCAGAAAAAGAAATTGTATACAATAAAAAAACGAACAAAATTAATTTAAACGAAAATAAAACAACATAACAGAAATTGAACTCGAAAAACAGGAAAGCAACACGAAACCAAAATGGGAAACAAAAACCAAAAATGGAACACAATAACAAAATGGAAAACCAAAAACAGACATGGAACACAAAACAGATATTGAAAACAAAAAGTTCGTCACGCAGGAGCTGCGTAAACTAAGCAGATTTTCCGCGTAAAGTAATAATAGATAAATCTACATACCGGTAACAACATCACCGTGGATATTAAGTGAATAAATACAAACTATAATTAGAAACCTCCGGACAGAAATCTTCTGAAATGTAAACAAACAGGCAAGCCAGCCACGTAGCGCTGCATAGATAGACCGGAAAGACAAACAATTAATGAAATATATCTGAATATAAAATATTAATTTTATTGTTAACAATTTACTAAAGCTTGTGCTGTAATTTGTAATGAATCAGAATCAGTTTTATATCAATCACTCAAATTGTAGTAATCCAAAAACAAAAGAAATGGGGGGGGGTCAATAGAACGTATATGCATATATCTCACAAAGTAAATGTTCAATG
This sequence comes from Riptortus pedestris, assembly GCA_019009955.1. Classification (NCBI taxonomy): domain Eukaryota; kingdom Metazoa; phylum Arthropoda; class Insecta; order Hemiptera; family Alydidae; genus Riptortus; species Riptortus pedestris. The sequence continues at coordinate 31,439,744 of CM032231.1, forward strand.
AAAAAAATATTTAGTATTTAGGCTTCAATTAATACGTTTTATTATATAACAGAGCATTGTTTATGTAACACCACTAGAAGTGGGTGTTTACTGAAGGCTGAAAACTGAAAAATTCAAATATCTCGGTTAATATTCAAGATAGAGAATAAATGTGATATAACAATATTTATAGTACATTTAATGGGCTATAAGATTGATTTCATACGTTTTTTCGATCCGACATATAGTAACGGAGATATTTCGAATTTTCAAATTTCTCCCCCTCTTAACCCCACCCCCCCTCCCCTGGTCCGATTTCCGAACCCTGATTAACGAACTTGATCTTTCTTTTTGCATAAAAGGACTAAATATCGAGTTTGGTAGCGATTAAACAATAATTGCAACCGCTAGAGTGGTAACAGACAAATATATCTATATGTCTGTATATATATATATATATATATATATATATACAGTTTTGAACGGACCTCATTCAAGTCATCCCTTGAGGGAAATCTGCTAAAATGGAACAGAAATGAAAAGAAAACCGAAATGGAACACAAATAATAGGAATCGAACAATAAATTGAAATCAAACACAACAAAGGAACAAACAAAATATATAATCCAAAACTAATTAAAAAAACAAACAAACTAAAACGTGAGAATTGAAAAAATAAACTTGGGTAGTAGGGAAATCAAATAAAAAATATTAAACAAAATATAATAAAAATAAATAAATTATTGAATAAAATGGAATATGTATCTAAAATGAATTTAAAATAATTGTAATTCAGATTAAATATAGTTGGCTTTTTTTCTCTCTTAAACACTCGTGTATCAGCGGAGTTTCATGCTCAATGTCCGTTTCTGAAAACAAAGGTCATGAATTGCAATATGACGGTATTTCAAACAAAATGCGTAGAAATTCAATTGTAGGACTTAATTGACAATACTCAGGGGATAAAATTATCAACCTTATGTGATTAGTAGTGAAGTCAACTCTATATGTTAACGACATTTGCCAATAACTGGTTTTATTTTAGTTAATATAAGAAGACAATAAATAGATTCGCTAGCCTTTCTATTTAAGCTAATGAAAGGAAAGAAGCCTGGATGTAATTAATTTATCCTTTATTCTAGAAGATGGCTGGATTAATCAATCTCCCCTAAAAAATTGCTGTCGTATTTTCAAACTGTTCACAGAGAAAAATTCTAACCCGCATCTTCAATTATTAAATAAATCGAAACAATTCAAGATTAATGATCAGTTATTATTAACACCCTGAATGAATAATTACTAACAACTCGTTTCCTCAAATCGCCTCATAATTAATGTATAATTTATTACCGGAATTCATAATTCGTTGTGTATTTTAACATCTTTGAAAAGGTTGTGATTTTTTTTTGGATTGGTCTGACTTGGTTGGAGTTCGATCCCAAACACTTATAATTGATTTAAGACCCGAAAATATGTAGTTTTTAGTCTCACCTATATATTGTGAAGGAACTCCCCTCGTTAACCGTAAATGATGTAGTGGTTAGTCCATCCTATATATTGTGAAGGAACTCTCCTCGTTAACCCTAAAATATGTAGTTTTTAGTCTAACCAATATATTGTGAAGGAACTCCACTCGTTAACCGTAAATGATGTAGTGGTTATTCCATCCTATATATTGTGAAGGACATCCACTCGTTAACCGTAAATGATGTAGTGGTTATTCCATCCTATATATTGTGAAGGACCTCACCTCGTTAACCCTAAAATATGTAGTTTTTAGTCTCACCTATATATTGTGAAGGAACTCCCCTCGTTAATCGTAAATGATGTAGTGGTTAGTCCATCCTATATATTGTGAAGGAACTCCACTCGTTAACCGTAAATGATGTAGTGGTTATTCCATCCTATATATTGTGAAGGACCTCACCTCGTTAACACTAAAATATGTAGTTTTTAGTCTCACCTATATATTGTAAAGGAACTCTCTTCATTAACTGTAAATGATGTAGTGGTTAGTCCATCCTATATATTGTGAAGGAACTCTCCTCGTTAACCCTAAAATATGTAGTTTTTAGTCTAACCTACATATCGTGAAGGATCTCACCTCGTTAACCCTAAAATATGTAATTTTTAGTCTAACCTATATATTGTGAAGGAACTCTCCTCATTAACTGTAAATGATGTAGTGGTTAGTTTATCCTTTATATTGGGAAGGACCTCTCCTAAAGATGTAGTAGGGGTTACCCATTCTAAATACTGTGAAGGACCTCACCGAAAGTGTAGTGGTTAGACCATCCTAAATATTGGGAAGGATCTCTTGGACTCTAGTCCAACCTAGTGACTTCATTAGAATCAATATTAGGGGATTACCCATGTTGGCCATCTTAGTTGTATCCAAAAGCGTAATCTTTGGTATTTCCCTCCAAGCTAATATTTCATTATGCCGGTTTATCTGATTGAAGTTCTAAAGACGTAAAATGATATTGATCAATATTTTCATGGTTTATAATTAAATGGTACCAATTATCATTTGGACTTCTAAATCAATTTTGTAAAATTCTAGTTTTGTTATAGTTTTCTTTTTTTTTTTTAATCAAGACACCTTTGAACCATACATTAACGAAATGGTTAACTTTATTTATATTATAATTCTTCCAAAATTGGAGATACACGTAGTTTAGCAGTTCCAGGAATGGAAAAAAAACAACGTTACACTGCTTTAATTTAGAATATGAACATAAAAAAACGGTGGGAGTATCGTACTTCTTCCCAAAATTGTTTCGTCAAGTTCTTTCAGCAAGATTTGATATTATCGTTTTACAACAAACTTATATTTGGAAAGTACAGCAACAGCAAATATAGAAATTAACTGAAGGATTTCCAAAGCTAAACAATTTTCTTCAGTGTAGGATTTTTAGAATTTTTTGTAAAGGGAAATTAGATGTGTCAACTAGTTGACCATCTTGTGTCAAATGAAATACAGACATTGACATTGGTGACACTAGGCCAGTGGCCTGAGCATTAATGGTCTTTTGAATAACATTTGTACTTCTTGCTTTAACATTTAGGCCATAATCAATTATAATCATTGTAACCATTTAATAAGGAACAGTACCTTCATAAATATAGATTCCTACTCCGGATATAAATTAGTGTAACCAATTATTCACAGGTGGCAGTAAATAGCAACCTAGAATATGCACTCATTTAATTCAGAGACCTTTGAAAGCTGTTGAGGCGGGTGGGTAGCTTTTGTGGTAATAATAAAAAAGCATTAGACTGAAATAAAATTATTAAAAGAGATAAATTCCTCACCTTGATTATACCGAAGTATTTACTATTATGGTGGAAAGATGAGGGGAAATAATACAAGTCACTATTTGAGTTCTCCAAAGAATCAAGTATATATTGACTAAGTGATAACATGTAATAAACTTTACAGTAAGGACCCTAATTTTATACAACTTAAACCTGAAAAGAATATTAATTTACGGGACTAACCTTATATCTAATTGAAACAAACATTAACATTTATTGATAAGATGTTGTGAAAAAAAAGAGACTTTAACTATTTGAAATATGACTGTACAACATAGGTAGAACACAATGGTTACTCTGCTTGTTTGTAAACGTACAACATATGTTAACATATACTTTTTATGAAGTGGATTTTTCTCCCTGTGTTATTTTGTGTTCCCAATGAGATTCTGTCTTCTAGCTGGTGAATACTGGTTGCGGCGACCTTTATTTCAATGCGGCGATCCTTTTTGACACTAGAGTTGCGGGAGATGAATACTATTCAGACTTTTGCGGAGCCAACTACTCAAGCACGTGCACTTGAAACTTGAAATCAGAATCAAGAATCATCATGGCTGCCAGCCATAAGCAAGCGGTACGTCCTGTACGCTAGCGCTGCAGTTTCCGCTCCTGGCCACCGCCTACCCTGCCATTTTGTACGGCCGGTTAGTGAACCAAGAAAGCGCGGGAGATACGACTGAACAAAAGCTCTCACTGCATTCTCAGTACTCAAATAGATAGCAGATCTATTCTAGCCATTCTCCTGTTAGATGTCTATTGAATCTCGCTACAGGAATAATACCTCTGACCTATTGGAATCCGGTGATAGGAGTATCTTGAAACGTACTATTGCAAATGGTCTCTGCTATTTGCTGTTACTGGAAATGTTCAACTCCTCAGCTGCTAACTTTCATAATAAATAATGATGCACTTAGGCGGGTATAGAGGAAAATATGTATAAATATTGCGCTTTTTTACGACAAAAAGAAAAGAAACATAAATGAAGCAATTCTCTTTCTGAATTTACTTGCCGCGGCGAATGTGAACAAAATTTACGGCTAGCGTTGGAGCAACTTTCACAAACGAGCAACTATAAAATGAACTGCATGAGGGTACATGTTATCTGAAATGTTTCTTTGAAGTTGCCTGACGACTTGCCCCTGAAGGCTGTTTATTATACACTAGAATCGTAAGAGATTATCATGTGAAATATTTATATTAGCTCCCGATGACAAGGCTGGCTACAAAAAGGAATGAAACACATTTATTATGTACTGAATGAAGATGCAACCCGCTTAATGGCTACCACAGGTCCTCAGCATTTATCTCTCTATTTCATTTTATAATAGCTGATGGATTTTTAATTTATTATCTCATGAGGTTTTATTAAATTGACCAAACGTACTTTTTCGTTTAAGAAGTCGTAAATTACATTCGTAACTGTTCGACGTTGCATTTCCTGTATTTCGGCACCTGTTTATTTGTTTGGGGCGTATAATATTTTTACAGCAAGTAGGTATTTGATTCAGCGACATCTCTAAATGTATTTTAGTTGGTTTGTGCCCCACATCGATGGTGATTTGCAAGATCTCTATTAAGGGGTAGTTAGAATAATATATTTATTCCTTCATGTTCACCTTGGTTGTACTTTATTTACATAGTATGGAAAATATTCCTTAAATATCTGAGTGTTTCTCATATCCGCACTTTGCCTAAATGAGTTATCCCTTTTAAATCTTATTAAGTATGCTGTAGACCTATTCTATTTTATACTATATGTATTTGTAAATATTTTAGTATTTGTAGAATATATTGGCTGCTGTCAGTTAATAGTTCTGTCATATCGTAGGGTATGTGTAGGTTTTTTCGTTGGATGCAGTCTGTCAGTATGTGTTTTATCGTAAGGTGTTTGTTGCAGTATTTGCACACAGTGTTATCAGTCCTTGTCATTAAGTGTCTATGTGTCAGGTATGTGTGGCCGATCCTGAGTCTGGCAAGAACAACTTCCTCCCGTCTAGTACTCCTATGGCTCGATGACCACTCCTTAATAGTACTTTTGATACTGCAGAGGTGGTTCTTTACTTCCATCCATTCTGATTGCCATTTGTTTAGGATTCGGTGGCGTATATGTCTCACTATATCTTCGCATAGTAATTTTGTTTGTGTGTATGGAGTTTGTTGAGTAATTAATTTAGCCTGGTAGTCTGCTATCGGACGGTCGTTCTATGTCCAAGGTCCTCGTGTCCTGGCAGTCAATATAGGGTAATAGGGGTTGTATTTTGGTATGTTTGTTGTTTATAAATTTCTTCTGTTACGTTACTATAAATGTAATTAGAACAATTTTGTTCCATAATGTGTAATTTATGTTGCCTTCACTTTCGTGATTTGACCGTGTCAACGGAATATTTTCTACCGACGGCCTTCCTAAACGTATTATAATATTATGATGAATGAGGTGTTTTGAATCTATGCGTTTATTCATCTTGAGCTCTGTCTGTCTGTCTATCTAATATACTTTAGCCATGAATACCTGACATACTTTGTCGAGCAACATGTGTCCTTGACTCACTGCTCGCCCAGTTAGTTACCCATTTCTACACCCTCTCATTAATCTCTAGTGATAACTCCTCATGTTGACTCCTAATGGATTACTCTTGCTGAACTACTTTTCTAATGTCTATTTGTATTTTTTTTGCAGACTTCCCTTAAGGGAAATCAGCTACTGAGGTTGTACTCATGACGGAATTTTCGAATTATTTCTTCAAATGTTCATCGGTCCTACCTAGTAGATGACAAAAATGAGGTCCGTTCAAAACTGTATATATCTATATCTTATATATATATATATATATATATATATATATATATATATAATTGTAACCTCTGTCTGTACATTGATTTTTTTCGCGAAATTTCACGATAACTTTTCGTTTCACATGTCATAGACACCATAACTGCATTTTGTTTCTTTCGTGTATGCTTGTTTGTTACATTTTCACGAATAAATGGCTGAACCGAATTTTATGAAACTTGGTATGTATATTACTACTAACCCAACTTAGACTTTAGGCTATATTAAAATTCTCTGAGACTAACAGGAGTGGGGGTTATAAGGGAAGCCAGAAATTAAAAATAGCGATATTTCTTTTCCTAATAGATTTTCGGCAAATATGAACATAACAAAAGTTGTTTTTTTTTTGTTATTTAGAGTAACGTTTGTTATATACACTTTTTTCGTATACCGAATTGTAAACGAGATATACGCTAAAACCTATAGCGGAAGTGAACAATTTTATTTGGGACAAAAGATCTAACCGAAATAAATAAAACTCGGTATATGTATTATCACTAACACTATTTGGGGATCGAAGAGGCTTCCCATTAAAGGATATATAGGGAGATGCCCCTTCGCCCCTTATTTGTGAGTTTGAGAGAGTGGACTGTATGGTGAGAGGGGGTATGGTGGTGCAAATTATAAGGCATGGATGTGTACAATAGATATAATTACATGGACCATGTTTGTGGTCGATAATAAGAACAAATGATAAGGTAATCTTTTAATGTCTAATGATGTTCGATTGGTGAGCTGCTGTGGGTTGGTTTGAACTCGTGGTGGAGCTGGTTGCTGTGGTGGGGCCCATTATGGGGTTTATGCCTGTTGGCTTCGAAGTGCCTTGAATTTTGAGATAAATGTGAGTACTCACTATTTTACTGTCGTGGTTTCTTCCGCTCCTTGTTTCCTCCCCGCTTCATCACCCGACGGGCCCTTTAAGGCCTACTCCTGCATTTTGAGGGCGGTTTTCACTTCGATGATAATGGGTCCTTTCACTAGCCGCACTAGGCTCCCATCTTATCCCGTCTTCTTCTTTCTTGCCCTTTCCTGCCGGTCCCCCTCGTGGCTGGATACGCTGGCAGCGAGGTCCCCAGTCCAGGGCAAGGATGAGTGGCGGTGGATGACGTCATGGAGGTCTTGCGCCTACTTCACTCTTCGCGGAGTTGATTCTTCCGCGACCAAACACTTTAATTATAACAAGCCATAACAACATTTCTAGGAACGGGCAGGAGTGGGGGTTATAAGGGATGCCAGAAATTAAAAATAGCGATATTTCGTTTCCTATTGGTTTTTCGGGAAATATGAACATAACAAAAGGTGTTTATTTTGTTATTTAGAGTAACTTTTGTTATATACACATTTGTTTTAAAGCAAAATGTATAAACGAGATATACGCTAAAAACTAAAGCGGGAGCAACTATTTTATTGGGCGATAACGATTGAACCGAACTTAAAAAAACTCGGTATGTCAATTAGCGTTAATTCTTCCATGATTATAAGCTATATTTAAATTTTTAGGTTCAAAGGGGAATGGGGGTTATAAGGGAGGCCTGAAATAAAAATTAGCTATATTTCCTCGTCTATTTGTTTTTCGACAATCGTGCACATAACATAAGTTGTTCACCTTTTTAATTAGTGTAAATTTTGTTTTATAATTTTTTTTTTTGTAAAATAAGGTATGAAGCAAGTAATTTGCTTAGAAACATTGATATGCTCAACAATACATTCCAGAGAGAATCACTTTATTGTACAATTTTTTTTTTATATAGTTTGTGGGGCTGCTCAATTACATTGAGATGCTGAAGCACACAGCGACTTAGTCAATCCCTAGGACAACAGTAAAACAATACATATTGTATTGAACTACCCAGGTATCTCACCTGGATAAGTTAATTCAAATCCATGTTAAACTTTTATCCTTAATAATTCAAAACTATATTATTTTTTAACGCCAGTAACAGTTGCACCAAATAAGGTATACTGCCCCCCCCCCTTCTCTAAGTGTATTTAATACATAATTTAATTAAAACGTGAAAAATATTTGAAACAGTTTTAGAATTGTGAAGATAATGTAATATGATGTTTTAATATATTTGAATGTATTAGAGGATAGCTATCCAAAATGCATTGCAGGTTAGCAGCACTGAGACTATGTAGGTGTCGAGCTACTTCCTTTGTCCTATCAGTTCTGCCGCTTACCTTCCGACCTCATATTATTCTATGTTTACATGTTAATTGATGCTTATAGCAATGTATTATTATTCTCAGGAATTTGAATTTCTTTAGTTATAATAAATAAATAATTTACAAGAATGAACGCTGTGGAGTTGCACCCAGGTATTTCTGGTATTTATTAACTCTGCTCCGTTAATGTATTATGACATACGTTACTGAAAACCAATATGAATACACAGTTTACAATCGAGACTTATGAAAGATTATTTTAATAGTGGCTATGACCGGAAGTGAACAATTTTATTTGGGACAAAAGACCCAACGGAAATAAATAAAACTCTGTATGTGTATTAGCACTAACGCTTTCATTATAATAAGCAATACCAAATTTCTATGGACGGGCAGGAGGGGGGCAGGGGGGATTGTAAGGGAGGCCCGAATTTAAAAATAGCGGTATTTCATTTTCTATTCGTTTTTCGGCAAATATTAACATAACAATAGTTGTTTATTTTGTTATTTAGAGTAACTTTTGTTATAATCACTTTTGTCTTATAACAAAGTATAAACGAGATATACGCTAAAAACTTTAGTTAGGCGCAGTCAACTGAACATCTGACTTTGCACCAACTGCTACTAAATTATAAGCTATATTAACAAACATTCTGAAAACAAAAACTGTTCCATTGTTATTTAGAGTAACTTAACATATATCATGGTCGTATTAAAAATATCAATATTGTAGCCTGCAATTCATTCCAATTTTTGATTAAGTTATACCATTCAATCTATTAATTTAATTTTACCTCACCATGATATATTATGACGATAAACATGAACATTTCAAGTATATGAAGCATTTTAAAAAGAAGTAACTGTTTCATGAGGAGCAAAGTATATTACCCCCCCCCCCCTTCCTCTGTCTTTTACCGGAACATTAATTAATCGGAAGTAAGTAATTTCTTCCTTTAATGTGTTTATAAAATCAATTAATTCACAAAAACCAAAGTATTTAAACATACATAATTAGAATTGAAAATAGAATCTGAATATGTGATATGTGAGGTAATGTTAGCGGAATTGAGAGTTGGAATTAGACATGTTCTGTTGGTTAACCTGGAGCGTCGGGGTGGGGTGGGGAGACCTTCCTGTAATCTAGAACCTCTCTCACTTCCTCTTTCTTTTCTCAGTTGTTATATACACTTTTTTCGCATACCGAATTATAAACGAGATGTACGCTAAAACCTATAGCGGAAGTGTATTTCGTTATTTAGAGTAACTTTTGTTATATACACTTTTTCGTATAACGTACTATAAACGAGATATACGCTAAAACCTATAGTGGGAGTCAACAATTTTATATGGCACAAATGAATCAACCGAATTAAACGAAACTCCTTATGTGTATTAGCACTAACACCTTTATTATAATAAGCCATACCAACATTTCTAGAGACGGGCAGGATTGGGGGATGTAAGGGAGGCCTGAAATTAAAAATAGTGATATTTCGTTTTCTATTGGGTTTTTTGCAAATATGCACATGACAAAAGTTGTTTACTTTGTTATTTAAAGTAACTTTTGTTATATTCAATTTTGTCGTATAACAAAGTATAAACGAGATATACACTAAATACTATAGCGGGAGCCAACTATTTTGTTGGGCACTAACGATTGAACCGAAATGAACAAAGCTCGGTATGTGAATTAGCATTAATTCTTCCATGATTATAAGCTATATTATCATTTGTAGGTCTAAACGTGAGTGGGGGTTATGTGGGAGGCCTGAAATAAAAACTCGCGATATTTCATTGTCCATTTATTTTTAGATAAACGTGCTCATAACAAAAGTTGTTTACTTTGTTATTTAGAGTTACTTTTATTTTATACATTTTTTTCGGGAACAATGTATGAAGCAAGTAATTCGCGTAGAAATATTGATATGTTCAACAATTCATAACAATACCAACTTCCAGGAACCTCCCCTGGAAAAATAAATTCTAATCTGTGTTAATATTTTATCCTTAATAAACGAAATCTATGAATAATGCAAGGAGACAGGAAATATGAAAATATGGAGGACAGTGTAGTCTTACATAAAAAATTAATTTTATTATTAACAAATCCATAGCAATGACGGGTATAAACCCAAAGCACTGGTACGGGTAAATGCTAAAAATTGTGCAAAGTAAAGCCTTGCCAAAAAAATATCATCACCATTCAGCCTCAAATGAATTCCCGGGCGAAGTCGGGTACCTTAGCTAGTATATATATAAAATTGTAACCTCTGTCTGTTCATTGATTTTTTTCGCGAATTTTCACGATAAATTTTCGTCTCACATGTCATAGACACCATAACTGCATTTTGTTTCTTTCGTATGTGTTTGTTTGTTTGTTACCCTTTCACGCATAAACGGCTGAACCGAATTTTATGAAACTTGGTATGTATATTACTACTAACCCAACTTAGACTTTAGGCTATATTAATTTTCTATGAGACGAACAAGAGTGGGGGTTATAAGGGAGGCCTAAAATTAAAATAGCGGTATTTCGTTTTCTATTCGTTTTTCGGCATATATAAACATACCAAAATTTTTTTATTTTGTTATTTAGAGAAACTTTTGTTATATACAGTATCGTCATATACCGAAGTATAAAGGCGTTATACTCTAAAAATTATAGCGGGAGTCAACAATTTTATTTGATACAAAAGACTCAACTGAACTAAATGAAACACTCGGTATGTGTATTAGCACTAACGCCTTCCTTATAATAAGCCATACTAACATTTCTAGGGACGGGCAGGATTGGGGGTTATAAGGGAGGCCTGAAATTAAAAATAGTGATATTTCGTTTCCTATTGGGGTTTCGGCAAATATGCACATAATAAAAGTTGTTTATTTTGTTATTTAGAGAAATTTACTCAACAATTCTTTTCAATATGAACTACCAGGTACCTCACCTGGAAAAATTAATTCAAATTATAATATTTTGTTCTTAATAATTTAAATCTATGTATATATGAAAATATGGAGGACAGTGAAGTTTTACATAAAAACTTGTGTATATCGAACCAATCATATTGCAAATTAAATTTACTATAAATATTCTTATATACATTTATTCTCTATCTTGAATACCGAGATATTTGCATTTTTATTAAATCTGGGCTCTAGCGGTCGAGAGTGATCTTTCCGCCAAACTCGATATTTAGTCGTTTTATGTAAAAAGAAAGATCAAGTTCGCTATTGTAAAATTTCATTTGGGAACTCTGCTTAGTTTACGCAGCCACTGCGTGACGGACTTTTTATTAATAATAGTTAAAAATTTATATTTACTTATCTTCAAGTCTCTTAAGCGTATAAATGTCCCCGTCTCGCAAAATTCCAATGTTTACTTCAAGCCAAGACGGTCGTTTGGGTTCTGTTTCTTGTGAATCAGTCATCAATGGAATCGGTTTCGAATCGCCGTCACTCTTGTGTGTAATGAAATTAAATGTATTAATTTCAATTATACATTACATAAAATTAGAAGACATTTCATGAATGTTTGGTGTCCTATACAAATGTTTCCAATATTTCATCAATTAATATCTTTACATCTTATTATATTGCAAAGTTAAATATTACAGTCGTTGTAATACAAATCTCAAATTCAATAAATACATTTTCTAAAATCGACCAGTTTTATAATTATGTTTAATGAATTTATTTATTTACAATCGTAATATATAACATGCATATTTAAGTTACTGAAATGCTTTGTTATTAGTCTTAAACTACTAAAAAGTGACTTGCTTTACAAATTATGAGAAACCTGCTACCCCCTAACGAGACAATATGCTTGATCATAATTTATTTTTTGACCTAGTTTTGTACAAATTGGACCTGTATCTTACACTTAAACGTTTTCGAAAGTTTTCACCTTGTGTATAAAAACATCCTTCTATGTATTATTAAACAAAGAATATTTTTTTCGTGTTTCGAGTTTGACAATATTTTGTCAAAGGAATACTTGACTACTGCCCATAAGACACATGAAGTTCTTTATACTTACTTGTCATGAGACCTTGTTTTTCTAGACAAGGCACACTGGTAAAGAGGTAATAAACAAAGTATATTTTGGTTGTTATTGAATATAAAAAGGAAATAACCTGTAGATAACCCGTCCCGATTAGCCTAAGTTGCAAAAAGTGGACGTTAATAAATAATAATAATAATAATAAAAAGGAAATAAGGGTCTACTAAAGAAATACCAAAACACCTTCAAGGAGCAACTACTGGTGCATCACGGCAAACCATGACATCATCTATGCTATTAATGAAGGCAATGTTTATGGGACTTGGAAAAAATGGGACTCTGCAAGCCACATTGTAACACAAGGAATGAGGCAGATGTTGTGGCCAACACATTTGTATAAAAAGTTATATTTATTAATTATATAAATGTTTAGTACATTAAGTAGTGCATTGCTTGAATCGGTGGTAGTCGTGATTGCTCGGCCTTTTCCGGCACCCAGCTGACAATTCGGTGTACAGGCTAATTAATCGTATATATGTTCTACTGACCTTGTGACTGCACTCTTCAGAATTTTGTGTTCATTCACTAAGTTCCAAGAACTTTATCAAGCCCAAGGTTTTTCCACATTTGTAGGACACATTCTTCTCGGAGCACAGCAGTTCCAGGACGTCCGTCGGCGAAGAGAAATGGTGTAATTCCATTGATGGTATCAAGTACCTCTTCGCCGAACTACCTCACCAAGACTGTGAATGTTGTATTCTTACCCATTCATTGGTATTACTTAGTAGGGTACAAATTGGAGGTGCTCCTATAACTGTTTAGCATAATGCTTAATTAACCATCTCATATTATGCATTGTGCTTGCTTAACATCCCAGGGCTTATAGACAGTGTGCGGAACTTCAGTGACACGGGATCGATTCTCGCTAAAGACTATTCTATTTTTTACTGATCTTTTGTGTATTTTTCACATTAATTATTAGTGAGCTAATATTAATCAAATTTAGCTAATTTAAAAAACATAACCCAAGGTCCAGAACCGTAAAAGAATTTTATTTAATCAACATGTTGTGACGAGAAAACATTTATCTTATTTTAATAATTCAAATATTCATATTTATTTTTAATTAATAGTTAGTCATAAATTATATATTCTTCATTCAGTTGAGTTTAATTTAATTCATTTGCTTGTAAACATATGTCTATATTATTATTATTATTCTTATTTGTCTAAAGAAGTACAATATAATATCATTATCATCAATATTCCGGCATTGGTTTATATTTTCTAATTTTCTATACACCAGCCTATGGTGAGATGGACAGGACCAGGAAAGGATCATTTTTACCTACTAACCGCCATCACTGCAGAGATAAAGGGTCCTCTGGGGGCTGGAGGGAGACTGGCGGAACCTGGAAATTTCTTACCCAACCTAGGGGAATAGAATTTGTGGAACTTTGAAGAATGCAAAAGTGAAGAAATGACTTCTGGGTGCATACGTTGTATTTTACTATCGGAAAGAGGAGTGATTATTTTACTTAGAGTTGAAAAACTATGTCGCTATTGGTTCTACTGAAATCCTGAATGGCGTAAACTGGTTTTAAGAGAGAAATTAATCATTTAGAATTACCAAATTACGTTTTACATGCCTTAGAAAGTAATGGTTAGATGAAATAAGAGGATTTCTGTAATATAAGGGGCATTATTAGTACTGGAAAACCAACTGGCGTCGTCGCAAGTTTATGTATAATTCATATAATTATATACTCATCCATGTTTTCTCATTTACGTGACCATTACCGCATTTGGGAAGCCTGCTTAGTTTACGTAGAGACAGTTCTACTAATGGTATCCATATTTACTTCATAATATAATTTTCCGACATTTATGCCAGAGTGAACTTTAAATTAAATTATTTATCAATGCCCACTTTTTGCAACTAAGGCTAATTGGGACGAGTTATCTTCAGGTTACCACCATTTTCTAGCAAGGGCGGGACTAAGGATTTTATTTGATGAATTCCGTCTCTAAATAAATTCCTTTTGCCCAGACGGGCGAGAGTGAACTATAGCTTGAAATAAAAATATTTGATATTTATTTCATCAAGAAAATTTATAAAATAAATATTTCAAAACATAATTTTTTTATGTTTGAAAATTTTCAATCATGTATAACATTAATACATTTGTAATAAATAATTGGACGTTTTGCGATAAATTTCTTCTTAAGAAGTGAAAGAACTTATTCAAACCGGGTATAACATGAAAATAAAGCTCATGCGATTACTGCCAACTCTATAGTTAGTTAATATTATAGTTAATGCGATATATCATTACACAAACTAGTTACTTCATTAAGCATTCAATAATACAGGTGACTGAACTTGCTTGCTTCATTAAATATGGAATGCATTAAAGCTTAGCTAGCAGTAATATGTAGAACACTAGTTTTCGATTAAACCTTGTTCTGGCAAGTTTTTCATCCCCTGGTTAGCGCAAGTCCAGTTTACTTTACAAGATTTGGATTCAACATCACTGAAACAATGAAAAATTGAAGTATTGATTTGTTATTTATATAAAAAATACTTATCGCGAGTTACAGTTCTATATTAGTTGGAAAATCTATGATGCTTTGGCAAGTTAACATAAAAGCTACATTAAAAAGTGTATCACTAACATATGGGAAAATAATAATTTTTAATTATTTATTAACGTCCACTTTTTGCAACTATGGCTAATTGGGACGGGTTATCTACAGATTACAACCCATTTCTAGCCAGTGGGACTAAGGATTTTATTTACTGGATTCCGTCACTAAATAAAATCCTTTGCTCAGGCGGGAATCGAACTCGCCACTCTAGGTATACCATTTGAGATTAAAGGCAACGCTTTAACTCACATGGTTAACCTGAGCCTCGGGAAAATAATAGCATTGAACGAAATTTAACTTATTTGTCTAAAATTAAATAAGAAACCCCTATCGTGGTGAACATTAATTGTGAAAGGAGGATTTTTTACTGGATGTATTACGCTTAGTATGTGTGTGTGTTTGTGTGTGTGTGTGTGTGTGTGTGTGTGTGTGTGTATGTGTATTCTGGTTGTCGAGTATGGCGTGTTTTCAGCAGTGTCGGAATTACTCACGATATTTCGCCTATAAAATTTTTCTTTTAATAATTAGGCTATTACATAAGTAGAAGTGGGGGTTTAATTCAGACTGAAAGGAACATATGTGCCGGTTAATATTTAAGATATGGAAACAATGTATATGTCTACATTTTAAAGAAATTAAATTTGAAATACGGTTGGCTCTATAACTTTTTCCATTCGACAAAAAATAATGGAAACATTTGAAGTTTTCGAAATTCCTCTCCCTTAAATCCCCCCTCCCACTGGTCCAATTTCAGCCATTAATGAATTGATCTCTAGTTTTAATAAAACATTTAAATATCTAATTCGGTAAGAAGAAAAAAAAAACTGGAGTAAGAACGTTAACAAACACATATATATTTGAATACACCTCATTTTTGTCATATCCAGGGTAGGATGGAGAGTTTATCATTGTTCCCAATGAATTTTCCAAGTTCGTTTTATACTCGTGTATATTACTGTAGAAGGAGATGTTTTTATTCTATTTACCCTGTCCTCATGAGCACGAATGATGTCCGGAAGAAGCCGGATGTGTTTTGAAGTTAAGCTATAGCTTTACAAGATGATATCTTATATATCTGATAAACATAACAGAAGAAATTCATAACACAACAAACATACCAAAATACAATTACCCTATATTGGCCGCCAGGACACGAGGACCTTGGACTTAGTACGATCGTCCGGTAGCAGACTACCAGGCTAAACTAATGACTCAACAAACACAATACATACAAACAAACTTATTATACGAAGACATAGTGAAACATATACACCACCTAAACGAATGGCAATCAGAATGAATGGAAGTAAAGAACCACCTCCGAAGTATCAAAAGTACTATTAAGGAGTGGTCATCGAGCCATAGGAGTACTAGACGGGAGGAAGTAGTTCTTGCCAGACTCAGGATCTGCCACACATACCTGACACATAGGCACTTAATGACAAGTACTGATAACCCTCTATGCAAATACTGCAACAAAAACCTTACGATAAAACACACACTGACAGACTGCATCCAACGAGAAAACCTTCACATACTCCACGATATGACAGAACTATTAACTGACAGCAGCCAATATATTCCACAAATACTAACATATCTAAAACACATCAACATTTACAAAAACATATAATACAAAATAGAATAGGTCTGCAGATGCCTAAAAAGATTTAAAAGGGTTAACTTTTATTATATTCTTTGGACAAAGCACGGATATGACAAAGAATCAGATATTAGAGAAATATTTTCCATAATATAAAAGTACAAAAAAAGGTAAGCACATGAAGGAGTAAATATGTCATCCTAATAATGCAAATCACCATCGCTATGTGGTATAATACTAAATAAATAAAAAAATAATATAAATGTACCAGTATATAGGAATAACATAATTTTTTTATTAAAACCATTTTAAATTATTGTCTTCATTACTAGTCTAATGTTTATCTATGTTTGTTTATCTAATGTTTATTTATGTTTGTCTATGTCTTATGTTTATTAATTGTTTTTATTACTAGTATTTAAAGATTATCTGTTGTATTTAATTTTTATTTGTTGTTCAGTTTTTGTTATTTTTCTATATTTTTGTTTTAATTTTACATTGTGAAGCTTTGAGCCAAATCGCCAAGATGCGGTTGCTCCTGTAAAAATAAATAAAATAAAATAATGATATCTTAAACAAAATCACACTTATTTTAGTTGCTGAAACGTATGATTTGCCAAAATTATCTGGAACTAAAATAGATCCTTAGCTTGTTACGCGATCATTCCGTATTAATCACGATAATAAGTCTAAGAGATAGTTTTAAATATGCAATAACTTCCAAATAGTGAATTATTTGAGGCATTAGTGATGCAGATTTCCTTGTGTGCTTCCAGGATTCAGGTTGCAGGAAATTGCTCAAATCAAAGTGTGTATTTGGAAATGTCACTTGTACAGATTTCTTGAATAAATTAGGCCTACAACAACAAGGACAAGATTCAAGGACTTTCAAATTAATCCCAGAACTTATTTAAAAAACACGAAACATTAAACAATTATATATATATATTATATTTAACAAATATAATAAAGAACTTATAAAGTTTATCAAAAGTATTGATATGGGTGTAGCAAAAATACTTTGGAATGTAAACTTGATTGTGAGGAATGGGAATCATAATTCAATATATTTACCTTACATAGACTCGCAAATTAAACATCGGTTGAGTTTAACTTTAATTGATATGTTTTTTGTTCTTATTTTATTTATTTACTTTTTCATTTCATTTATTAATTTTATTTGTAATTGTCTTACTTATTTTAATATTTAATTTATTATTATAATTTCTTTTATATAATATTTGAGAAGATAGTTGATTAACGTATGTATATTGTAAAATAAAAATGCATTTAAACATAATCATAATCATCATGTGGCAATGCAACATGTATTTAAATAAATAACTCCTCATAGGGTTACTATGAGGAGAATATATATATATATATATAACTAGCAAACCCGGCGAACTCCGTTTCGCCACCAGATGGCTTCGTTTTATGTAACATTTCGTTTGGTGATTAAAAGATGAAGAAACATTTTTTTTTTTGTTTTATATTTGAAAAGGAAAATTTTTATTTCATTTCACAACAGTAATGAATTCATTTCGATTACAAAAATGAAGTGTTATTTAGTTGAACTTCTCTAAGTAAATGAAAGTGAATCCAAAGTAATTACTGAATCGAAGCGTTATACGTGTCCGCAAATTATCCGTTTCATTGAAGTGCTCTTTGGTAAACCACATTTTTTGTTTTTTGGTCTGACGTTAACACAAACAAAGCGGATGGATTCCCAACTCTCCCAAGTCAAACGGAAGATCAGTCGGAATCATTGGTATTCGAGAAATACATACATTTTCACCTGCGTACTTTCCGTTAATAATGGTTGCCTCAATCAAATTCGGCATAAGTCTTTTTACCGAAAGTCGAGTACCGTTGCAAAGTCGCGGTGGATTCAAATTAGGAAATATCATAATAACTGTACCTACTTTGAGTTGCAAGTTATGTGGTGGAAATCCTGGTAACTCCAGAGAGTTCAAAAACTCCGTTGGATAATTTACTACATCATCGGGATTTGTTATGGAATCAACGGATTTGTATGTCACCAAATCGCCAGCAATTTTTGATTGAATGGTGAAATTCAGTGCGTGTACATCATTATTCTTTGCGGCAAAAATTGCTCGTTGACTTAACCAAGCATAATTCTGATAATTCTCACTAATGTTTGGGAAAACATTTTCAATAAGAGCTAATTGAGAGTCTACAAATCGGCAAAAGTCGTTGGTAAGAGTAATTAATCAAGATGTCGCATCAACTGGGACTTTTCCATTTCCAACAGCTAACAATTGTTTGGAAAATTGTGCAGCACTTTGATAATTTTGAAGCTGAACTCTCATATTAGTGGTTAGCGATAACGTTATTCCATAAAGGTGATGCCTTCAGGCAAGCATTCAATTACCTTGGCCAGGAATTACTGGCAACGTCTGCCTGAAATCGCCTGCCAACAATATCATCAAGCCGCCAAAGATGTTGTTATTTCGCCGAAGATCCTTCAGTGTGAAGTTAAGTGCTTCAAGTGATTTCTTATGTGCCATTGTGCACTCATCCCAAACAAAGAGCTTGCATTGCATCAACAATTTTCCCATTGCACTGGATCGGGAAATATTGCATGTTGGAGTATCAATTGTGTTTAAATTGAGTGGCAACTTAAGCGCAGAATGTGCAGTACGACCGCCATCTAGAAGAGTCGCCGCAATTCCAGATGATGCTAAAGCCAAAGCTATGTCACATCTTGATCGAATAGTGGCCAAAATCAATGAAATGACAAATGTTTTCCCTGTTCCTCCAGGTGCGTCCAGGAAGAATAGACCACCAGTATTATTGTCCACCGCTTGCATTAATGTTTCGTATACTTGTTTTTGCTGCTCATTCAGCAACGGCACATTATTTCTATCTGCAATGTATGGACATTGAATTGCAGCTCTCGATTTAATTCTTGGTTGAATGCATCGTGCATCGATCGATTTGGCGCAATCATTCCTACTTCAATCAGTAGCTTGTTTGCAATAGTCAAGCATTGATCCTCAATCAGAATCAATCCTTCATTGTAGATTTCATCGGTTATTTGGATGTCAGGCTTATTCGTTTGAATGCGCAAGGGGTGCAAGATATCTTCACATATGTCGTCTTTGTATTTGTTCCATAACTGAATTGGTTGTGAAGGAAAACATGTGGTGATGATAATTGCGAACAGCGTTCGTATTTGGTACGCATTTG
This sequence comes from Riptortus pedestris, assembly GCA_019009955.1. Taxonomy (NCBI): domain Eukaryota; kingdom Metazoa; phylum Arthropoda; class Insecta; order Hemiptera; family Alydidae; genus Riptortus; species Riptortus pedestris. Next base: position 31,459,508 of record CM032231.1, read on the forward strand.
ATGAAACAACTGAATCCGCAAGTGTTAAATCCCAATGAGAATCGTTCTCCAGCAAACCCAATAGTTGACATGCTTCTCGATATGATTGGCATTGGTGGCCATTCACAGTTTTCAAATGCGCAAATGATTTTGGTCCACGTACATTTACTAACAGCAGTCGCAAATAAAAACATTCATCATTTCTAGGATGAACAGTATACATGCGACCTAGTGCATCAGTGGAAAACACCTGTGGGCAATCTGGAACTGGGGTTCCTTGTTTGCGACGTTGGAATTTTTTTGTTGCTTAATTCCAAGTGTAATACTTGGGCATTTCAACGTACATCAGCGTCGCTGCGAATGGATCTGCTTCACACATTGCAAAGAAGCTAGTCAATGTTGTCGAGGTGGTCTCTCAGCTCGTTGTGCCGCATTAGCCTCAGTGAAGTAAACTCTTTGGTCATTTTCCAAATGCACTGCTAAATGTACAACTGTGGGATATCTTTCATGAATTTGAAATGACAATAATCGCCACAGTGCTTCATTAGTACTGACGTATCTGCCCATTTGGAAGTTGCTGATTTCGTCATTCGCATTTTCCGACGCAATACCAAACACAGCCATGTCGCTGCCTTTTGTGACGTACTTGCACAAATATTTGATTGATTTGACCGAATGACAACTCTCAACGTTTGCATGTGTTTCGAAAATTCGTGATAGCAGCGGGCAATATGGTACAATGAATTCATTTCCGATCTCAATCTCTTGATTTTGAACTTTAACTTTGATAGTTCGACCATTATCTTCTTTTGAACGCCGACGATAAACTGGATATCCATCATTCCCTGTTACTGCTTCAGCAACTAACGGTCGCGGATATCGTTTTGTGCACTTTCCATCAGCCATGCAAGGTGATAATAGATTTAATGCACCGCACGGTCCATGCACCATCTGTGTCGTCACAATGTCGTGTAGATGGGGATCAGTGACTTGATCAGGAATTTCAGCTGATATGAAGTCATCCACTTCATTTGAATGTAATTTGTTCAGCAACCAAATTAGGATATGAGCATGCGGCTTCTGCCATTCCACCGAGTACATATAACAACGTGTGTCACCAAAAATTCGATACTTAGTAAGCACATCCATCATAACCTTGAGTTTTTGCTGAAATACTCTGGCGATTATGTCATGGCGATCTTGCGGTTTTTGGCCCGGTTCTAACTCACGTTCAATTTTCGTCCACTTCGGATTGCATGTGAACGTAATAAATAAATCCGGAGTTCCATAATTTCGCACGTACGTCATAGCGTCTTGAGCGTATTCGTGCATGTGGCGTGGGCTTCCGATATAAGATGATGGGAGAATCGTCAGACGTCCAATATTCTGAACATCACCATCTGAATGAATAGCATCACGCAAGTGTATATAGCCCTCAGATCGTAGCTTTGCCTGATTGAATCGGATAAACGCTAAACGTTCGGTCTCGACTTTGACATACGTGTCGACAGCGAATTGCTGGAATAGCCGACTGCACTTCAGAATGACATTCGCCTCATGTGTACGAATCATCATACGATTCGTTGATTATTCGTTGATACGCCTGAAAATGCAAAATTAAATGAATTGTTAATGGAAACCAATAATAGCAATAATTAGTGCGTGAATATTGTACCTGTAATTGGATCGACCATCTTCAACGTGATGTCGCATCCGTCTTGCCCTTGCCAATAAATGATTGGATATTGTAACGCATCGTACAAACGATGTGTCTCGTATACACGATGCATGATATTGCTTCTTCGCTGAACGACAATGTCTCGCGATTTAGTTGGATCGCCAACAATAATTGCAGCAACATCATTAACGGTGGGTGCATTGAATCTTCGCACATGTTCACCTGTTGGGGTACAATCTGCTCTTATGACAAATTTGTGCGTATCCGATGGCATTCGTTCCAATGCTGTCTTGAACATATTAACCACAGCATTATTAGCGTGAAAACATGTTTGCAACTGTTCAATAATTCGTCTCTTTAACTGTTGTGTTCCCTGTATATTGCACCGCACATTCAGCTGATCCACCATCGACGAAATGAAATATATTTGCAGAAATTGATGCGGTTCATCTGGTGTTGGCACCATTGAGCCATGCAAATGATATATTTGTCCTTGTATCTGTAATTGCAAACAATCATTTGTTGAAGAATACGGTGTAACTTCTGATCGTGTGATGGTGTAGTGTGTGGAGTATATGTAGTAGTTATGTGTTGCAATTCATTGTGTTGGTGTGAGTGATTGGTTATGTATGTTGTATCTTTCACCTTGCAAGTCGGCATGAAGCCGCCTTCTCGAATGATATTAGCTCCAAAGGAAGTCATGCGAAAGCAGTTATTGTATTCAAGGATGTGTTGAAGAAAATGGCTGGAATCGGGATCACTTCCATCGAACAATGGTTTCAGTGGCTTTGGTGGTGTAAGTAATGGATCCAGTTTGACTTTTCCACTTGCGCAGCACAATCCAGCCGTTTCTCTTTTGAACTTTAACGCATTGCAATATCGGCATATAGTCGTCATTGGTCCAATATCTAAATTTTCATCATCACTGTAGTTCGCAGTGGGATCATATTGGAATGCCAAGCGATTGTATGATGTCAATGATCTTCGTGTGCTCACGCGTTGTCTCAATCGGGCATTTTCTCTAATTATATTTTGTCTTTCTTCGCTTAAGTTCTGTGAATACACTTGTTGCTGGCTTGCATGTCTTGTGCGGCGGCCGATGTTCGCAAGTCGTCCTCTAGGCATTTTGGACTATGGACAGAGTGGTGAATTTAACCTCAAATGCACGATCCACATAATTTACACAGTTCAACTTACCACCTTAAAGCCTGCTGTTGAAATTGAATAAAAATTTGCACAATACACGTGATTGATTTGATGGTTTCCAATTGAAATGTTAGGAAACGAATAACTTATTTTTTTTACTTTTTTTTCACAGTGAACACAATACCGGTTTGTCACATGAAATTAACTGAGCAGAGAACAATGAGTAGCTGTCAAACAATGTATCACGCACCGGCACCATCTACTTAATATATTGGTTTGTAGTACATGCTATGTATCAGAGATGGCGCTGTATGTGAAAAAAGATTTTCCCGCTTTTCTGTTGAAATTTTTCCTGAATTTTCTTTGCTATAAACCTCACGGAGCCCGAGTCCTTTCCAACGAATGCAAAACCGTGGAAATCGGTTCGTGCGTTCTGGAGTTATAGCGTCAGGAAGGAAAACCCGACTTATTTTTATATAGTAGATTAATTCTTTTGAGGGCACAAATCAATACATTAGTGCAAGTGCATTGGCAATAACAGACGAAACCTTAAAAATCCTCAGTTAAAAAATTAAAATTCAACCATTTTTCTAATGATCCCTTGATAGCTTGTTTATAACAATTGGTGTCTTCACTATTGTAGGCTTCATGGATAATGTTAATAATTTTTTCCTTAAATTCATTAGACCACCAATACTTCTGCCATGACCAATATTGCTGCCTGAACTGAACATTTTACTTTTTTTTTTCTCTATATACTGACATAATACTTTCATGTAAAAAAACGCATGTGCTGTTGGGGAGGCCGGGGCTCGTTGTAACATTTTTTCAAATAATATTTTTTATAATTTTGTAAACAGCATAATTCGAGTAAATATTATTTTAGGTGTAATTGCAAAGGGTTGTGAATGCTTGGTAAAAAAGCACAATTCCTTATTTGCGTTAGAAATAGGTAATAATTCATTTTTTATTTTTTTTTGTAATATTCCATTTTGAGAAATATTCCCTATGTAGGGGCTGGCTGTCACAGATGTTGGGGCTGTTTTTTTGCGCTGATGTTGACCTCTTCAAGTAGGGTGTTTTTGGATATTGGCGAAATTGCATTGAAATATAGGCTTTTATGTTATACCAGCTAATAATTCACTAACCTTAGCAATCACCTAATACACAGTAGAATGTAACAGAAAAGAAGTTTACTGTTACCAACGAGAAGTAGAAATTCTTAAATAAAAACAACACTAGTTCAGTATGCAGGCTGAACTCACAATCGTCATCATCATCACTGGCGCTTCATCCCGCGAGGGGACAGGGCCTCTTGCAGCTTTGACAACCAGTCATCTCTGTCCTGCGCCGCCATCTTCCAATCCCGAATCCCCAGCATGGATCGGGCATCCTCGGCCACGCCATCTATCCACCGCAACCTTGGCCTCCCTCTCCTTCTTGTGCCATATAGCACCTCTTGCAGCACCTTCTTGGGGATCTCGTCTTCTGACATTCTCGCCACATGTCCAGCCCATCTGAGACGGCTTACCCGGATGAATGTCATTATATCCGCATCTCCATATAATGTCATAACCTCGCCATTAATCCCGTTGCCTCCAGATCCCATTTTCACAGACGCCTCCCAAGATTTTCCTCAGAACCCGCTTCTCAAACCTAGCCAGAGCTTGTTCCTGCTTCTTATTAATTGTCCAGCATTTCGAGGCATATGTTAAGACTGGCCTCAGAAGTGTCTTATAGAGGAGGATCTTTGTAGCTTGAGATACCACTCGGCTTTTAAAATGCTCCAGCAGTCCGTGGTAACATCTGTTAGCGGAAATTACTCTACGCTGGATCTCTTGGGCAATGTCATTCTGGGAATTCACTTGCGAACCCAAGTAAACAAATTCCTCCACTCTCTCGAAAGTAAAAGGCCCAATATGAATAGAAGGCTCGCCTCTATGACCTGTTGTACACATATATTTAGTCTTATTTTCATTGACAACGAGGCCTATTTTTTCAGCTGCTTGTTGAAGATCTAGAAATGCTCTTTCCATGGCTTCAAAGGTCCTACCAACGCACACTCCATGGCTAGGTTGAAGAGCAGGCATGCAAGACAATCCCTCTGCCTAAGTTCCTTATGTGTGCAAAAGCACTCTGAGGTCATACCCAGTTAGTGGACCATACCCTGAACTCACAATAAAGAAACAAAACCTTTCTGTTATGGTGTCCAGTAGCGTATTCGGCCAGACAACAGTGAAAATATGAAGCTTGTGACAACCAAAGCGAGTGTCATCCGTCCCCTATTGGGAGTTACAATTATAAAATGAAACAGAGAACGGAGCAAATGATCGTGTGAGATTAAAATGTAACGAAGAGGCAATGTTGGTATTCGCTTCTGTAAACCTTTAGCAGAAAATTCTTTCTCGGGCATTAAAGAACTGATGTTTTCAACGTTGAGTTTGTTAACGTTCACTAGTTCGGTATGAAACAGAAATATCTTGTCTATTTCTCCTGAAGTGGACTTTACAGGACATGAAATTAAACCTGTGCATGCAATATGCAATATTAATGTGAAAACCGTAAAAATAGGGGTTGTGATTTAATTAAAGTGTAACAAAAGTACACTTCTAATATTACGTGGCTGTGACCATTCTCATAACTGACACAGCAAGTCCGATTAAAGTCATTTACAGACTTGACATTTAGACATACATGAACCTTTTAAAAATAGAGTTTGGTAACGAGAAAATAAAAATATCCCTATTGAACATTAACATAAACCAAACACTCACACACGGGCGCGCTCGCGTATACAAAATATGTCAATTTTATCTTTTAGTCTTAGTCCATTGGTTCTACTAGAAAATGACATTATCGAGGCATTTGCAAAAAAGAGAAAATATACTGTCAACAGGGGAATTCCTTAAAATTTACAAGCCCAAATAGATTGAACGTAAGCAAATACATGGATTACTTTGATTTAAAACCATAAATTCTACAGCATTTATAATTTAATTTACTTTTGATATACATATATGTATATATATATATATATATATATATACATAAAATTGTAACCTCTGTCTGTACATTGATTTTTTTCGCGAAATTTCACGATAACTTTTCGTTTCACATGTCATAGACACCATAACTGCATTGTATTTCTTTGGTGTCTGTTTGTTTGTTTTCACGCATAAACGGCTGAACCGAGTTTTATGAAACTTGGTATGTTTATTACTACTAACCAAACTTAGACTTTAGGCTATTTTAATATTCTCTGAGATGAACAGGAGTGGGGGTTATAAGGGAGGGCTGAAATTAAAAATAGCAATATTTCGTTTCCTAATGCATTATCGGCAATTATGCACATAACAAAAGTTGTTTATTTTGTTATTTGGAGTAACTTTTGTTATTTAAACTTTTGTCGTATACCTATGTATAAATGAGTTATACGTTAAAAACTACCACGGAAGTCAACAATTTTATTTGGCACAAACAACTCAACCGAACTAAACCAAACTCGGTATGTGAATTAGCACTAACGCCTTCCTTATAATAAGCCATACTAACATTTCTAGGGACGAGCAGGAGTGGGGGTTATAAGGGAGGCCTGAAATTAAATATAGTGATATTCCGTTTTCTATTCGTTTTTTGGCCAATACGAACATTATATAAGTTGTTTATTTTGTTATTTAGAGTAACTTTTGTGATATTCAGTTTTGTCTTATAACAAAGTGTAAACGAGATATACACTATATACTAAAGCGGGAGTCAACTATTTCATTGGGCGCTAACGATTAAACCGAACTTTAAAAAACTCGGTATGTCAATTAGCATTAATTCTTCTATGATTATAAGCTATATTAAAATTTTTAGGTTAGAACGGGAGTGGGGTTATAAGGGAGGCCTGAAATAAAAATTCGTAATATTTCATAGTCAAATGCCAACAACGGGTATTAACCCTAAACACTGGGACGGGTAAATGTCAAAATATTGTGCAAAGTAAAGCCTTGCTAAAAAAATACCATCACCATTCAGCCTCAAATCAATTCCCGGGCGAAGCCGGGTATCTGAGCTAGTATATATATATATATATATATATATATATATATATATATATATATATATATATATATATATATACATATATAAATATATTTATATATGTATGTAAATCCTTTTTGGGATATATTATTATCTAAAAAGATGTTTTAAATGTCAAAAGCAAAAATATCTCCTCCAGTGAAATAAAGGAAATAAAATTGTAACAAGCCTGGACTTTTATATAATCTTATTAGATGTACTTTGAATTTTTATTTAAAAGTTGCGATTATTTGATGAATTAAAAAAAAAATAAAAAAATTTAAAGAGGTATAGGTCCTTCTAATGACCTTAATTAAAGACTCTACTTAAGTTCGTTATGAGAGAATGACTTAAATAAATCGAGAATAAATAAAATAAATTCATCTTTATTATGGAAGAGACATTAAAAGTCTTCATTTTCTTCTTTTTACTTTGAAAACTTTGTAAGAATCATGAGAAATACTTAAGTTTATTCGTTTTAATTCCTAAATACTCAAGTTTTAGTAGAATAGAAGGCAGATTTTTAATTTAAATAATTCTCACCTAATGTAGAAAAAACATTATCCTCTTGAAATTCACCAACAAGTTTTATAAGAATATTACTCATATTTAATTACTAGTTAAGGTGCCCAGCTTTGCTCAGGAAATAATTACTCGGTATTTTTTTTGTTGCCAAGACACAATATGTTTACATCTCGCCGTCTGAGTGTTTAGGGTTTATACTCTAATATCTAGTAATTAAAGGGAAGTTATAGAATCTTTTAGTCTTGAATAATATATATATATATATATACAATCAACCGCAAAAAAAACCGGACACTTAGATTTAGTCTTATAATTTTGTTAAATACTTAATATATATGTATATTAATCTTTTTAATTAAAATAATTGGTTAATCTATAGGTTATTTAAACAAAATCTGCCAAAAGTGAATAATTTTTATTTATTTTTATTTATTATTTACACAAAAATACAAAATAAAAAAAAAGAAAAAGATAAATTAACACATTAAAAAAAAAAAAATTATTATTCATTTTTATTACAGTGAATGGTAGACTTCGCTACCCCAAGCGTTTCGGCAATGTAACGTAAGCTCCGGCCTTCCATCTAAGTTTAAAAGACCCATTATTCTGGACCGAAATAAAAATAAAACATTAATTAAAGAAAATGCTTGGTTAATAATTAAAGATGTTTAAATGTGCGAAAAACTACTTACAGTTTAGAATAGATCAACTTCACGACTAATAAATCTAATCTGAGTTTTATCTAATTGTTTACTAATCCTGAAGGGATTAGTTCAATGGACTTAGACTCTAAATTCTCTGTAATAACTAGAATACCTACATAAAGAAAATTGCTGAAAATTAGCTTTTAATACGACAAAAATGAAGTTTCCGTTTGTTTTTTTTTCGGTTGAATGTATATAAAAGATTACATGATCAATCCCTCTACACTGTTGACAATATTAGTCATAATCATTGATTGCATCATTAATAAGTACCATTATTGAGGTTGCTTTGCTCGGAAATATTTAGACTGAATAATGAGCGTGAATGTTATTATTTGCAAGTCTATAATAAGCCCTTTACATATATTCACAATTACTGTCTGTCTATTTAGCCATTAAATCTTACAGCTTTCTAGCGACTTGGACAATCGAGGTACTATTGCTTTAGGATAAACTTATTGTGTTTCAGGATAAACGTTAAGTGTTTACTATTCAATCCCAATTCGTTGTGAAGTTATGGGACATAAATATCATAATAGTGGACATCTTTTTTTTATTGTACTTTATGTAATACTAGCTAAGGTACTTGTCTTCGCCCGGGAAATCATTTGAGGCTGAATGATGATGGTATTTTTTGGGGGTTTTACTTAGTACAGTATGTTTACATTACCCATTTCCAGTGCGTGTATCTTTTTTTAATCTATAATATAATCATAGATTATCGCATTAACCATATTATTCATTATCATAGAAATAATTCTGCATTCCAATAGAAAGTAATAAACTTTTATTTCCTCAAAAGTGGTCCAAAGCACAAATTGGATGGCAGCTGTTTTATATACGTAATAAAAATGAAATTATTATTTTATTAACACTTTCGCTGCGGGTGTCGTTACGGAAGGACACCTGTGAACCTACCCGCTTACGGATGTCCCTTCGGAAGGACACCCCTCTATTACTTTTTCCATTAGACTCAAAAGGCTCGTAAATGGAGGGGATTCACTCTTTCAACTCCCGGTAAAGACAGTTGCCTTCAGTATTGTTTGGGCTTTCCAATGGTTTATACCGTTTTCAAATTTGCCAACTTAAAGATTTTTTATCGATTTTTAATCTTTGTTCTCTAAAAAATGATTCTAAGTAAGTAAAATTTATTATATAATTTCTATTTATTTCATGATTTAATATATTTGAATACTAATATAATAATTATAATATAATATAATTGAATAATAATATAAATTGAAAACAGTTTTATACCTGAAAGGGTAAAAAACACATTTTTGCTGAATAATAAGCCTAAACTAAAATATAATGTTCCTAGATGTGAAATTTAGATTTTATAGACATTTTTTTATTCGTTAATAATAACAACTGTGATTTTTTTTTTTTTTTATGATTTTTGTTGGGAAAAAAACTAACAGTTATCGATAAGAAATTAACTTTCAGGAACTTTATCAGTGTAGAATGTATGTATAAGTAAGTTCAACCAAAGGTAAAAGTTATTTTCACTTGAGCTGTCATTCTAATAAGTTAATTTGCTTTTTCCACGCAAATAATCCTGCAAAAAAGTTGCGATAATTGATCTTATATTTGTAAATGGCGAACAAAAATACGCTGTTAAAATAATTACAAATGTCCAACAAAAAAATATTTGAATCGATAATTAGTTATTGTAAATGATTAGTAATTGTTATTTGCTATTCTAATAAAAATAATTGAGTTTTCTTTAAAATAAATAAACATTAGGTATAATGAGTAGTGGGTTTAGCATAAAATGACTAAAGGCATCTACTGATACTAAACCGCAAGGCGGGTGGAATTCCTCGCTTACGGGTTGTCCCTCTGGAAGGACACTTCCGGAAATGCATTTCCGGTTAATTTTTTTTGTCGCATTTCTATTAAAATCATCAAATATGATTAAAAGTATGTTTATATTAAAAAAATTCAAACAAATAATGCACCCGATTTCGAGGTATTATCAAAAAATGACAACCGCAGCGAAAGTGTTAAAATTACTTGTATGTTTGGAAAGTGAACTGTTTCATTGATTTCGATTTAGTTTTTCGTGGCCAATAACATTGTTGACGGCTTTTATAATTTTTCGTGTATACTTCATTTATACTTCATTATACGACAAAAGTGGAAATAACACTTAATACTTTAACTAACAAAACAAACAACTTTTGTTATATGCACGTTTGCCGAAAAATGAATAGATTCCGAAATATCCCGATTTCATTATTGAAACCTCCCTTATAACCCCCACTCCTGTTCGTACCTCAAAATTTTAATATAGCTTATAATCAGGGACGTATTAATACCAAATCACATCATAATATGCCTATATTAAAAACACTTTAATAAGTGCTACTAAAATTGTTGACTCCCGCTATAATTTTTAGCGTATAACTCATTTATACTTCGGTATAGGACAAAAGAGTAATCATAAAAGTTACTCTAAATAACAAAATATACAACTTTTGTTATGTGAGTATTTACCGTAAAACTAATAGGAAACGAAATATAGCTATTTTTAATTTCAGGCCTCCCTAATAACCCCCACTCCTGTTCGTCTCAGAGAATACTAATATAGCCATAAACCTAGCCTGCGTTAGTAGTAGTATACATACCAAGTTTCATAAAATTCGGTTAACTCGTTTACGAGTCTATAAAGGACATAAACACAAACATTCATTTTTATATATAAGATATAGATTAACAATTTCTATTCCCAAAACCGGTCTCAAGCCCAGCAAATGTATCTATTTTATTTATTCAATAAACATTATTGACATTATTATGTCGTATACTCGAAAAAGAAACTTAGTATACATGATTTTTCATATTTATGATCTGTTATGTGTGACATCCACTTCCCAATAGAGTTGGTCACTCCGGGAAGTTAGACCGTACTCCCTTCGGGGAAGGGCTATAAAGAGTGAACCAACAGTTGGTTTTCTAAATTCAAACTATGTAAGCAATATTATTAGTAAATTTGTACATTAAAATCACGTATATATTAATATTGTAAATTATTATTTTCACTTTACTCTTTCAAATAAAGGTCAAATTCATTCATGTATAATATATTAATAGAGCAATGATAACAAATAGTAGACATAACTGTGTTTACTGATGCCGTACCTCCACCTCCACCAGCAGCACCACTCCTGTCGAGTGCAGTAACATTACAGCCAACTAGTGTAGGAACCTGGCAGAAGAGGTGGCACACCCGGACTAGAACAGCCCTGCTCCGACTGATGCCGTACCTCCACCTCCACCAGCAGCACCACTCCTGTCGAGTGCAGTAACATTACAGCCAACTAGTGTAGGAACCTGACAGAAGAGGTGGCACACCCGGTCTAGAACAGCCCTGCTCCGACTGATGCCGTACCTCCACCTCCACCAGCAGCACCACTCCTGACGAGTGCAGTAACATTACATCCAACTAGTGTAGGAACCTGACAGAAGAGGTAGCACACCCCGGTCTAGAACAGCCCTGCTCCGACTGATGCCGTACCTCCACCTCCACCAGCAGCACCACTCCTGAGGAGTGCAGTAACATTACATCCAACTAGTGTAGGAACCTGACAGAAGAGGTGGCACACCCGGACTAGAACAGCCCTGCTCCGACTGATGCCGTACCTCCACCTCCACCAGCAGCACCACTCCTGACGAGTGCAGTAACACCGCAGTCAACTAGTGTAGGAACCTGACAGAAGAGGTGGCACACCCGGACTAGAACAGCCCTGCTCCGACTGGTGCCGTACCTCCACCTCCACCAGCAGCACCACTCCTGTCGAGTGCAGTAACATTACAGCCAACTAGTGTAGGAACCTGACAGAAGAGGTAGCACACCCCGGTCTAGAACAGCCCTGCTCCGACTGATGCCGTACCTCCACCTCCACCAGCAGCACCACTCCTGAGGAGTGCAGTAACATTACATCCAACTAGTGTAGGAACCTGACAGAAGAGGTAGCACACCCCGGTCTAGAACAGCCCTGCTCCGACTGATGCCGTACCTCCACCTCCCCCAGCAGCACCACTCCTGAGGAGTGCAGTAACATTACATCCAACTAGTGTAGGAACCTGACAGAAGAGGTAGCACACCCCGGTCTAGAACAGCCCTGCTCCGACTGATGCCGTACCTCCACCTCCACCAGCAGCACCACTCCTGAGGAGTGCAGTAACATTACATCCAACTAGTGTAGGAACCTGACAGAAGAGGTAGCACACCCCGGTATAGAACAGCCCTGCTCCGACTGATGCCGTACCTCCACCTCCACCAGCAGCACCACTCCTGACGAGTGCAGTAACACCGCAGTCAACTAGGGTAGGAACCTGACAGAAGAGGTAGCACACCCCGGTCTAGAACAGCCCTGCTCCAACTGATGCCGTACCTCCACCTCCTCCAGCAGCACCACTCCTGGCGAGTGCAGTAACACCGCAGCCAACTAGGGTAGGAACCTGACAGAAGAGGTAGCACACCCCGGTCTAGAACAGCCCTGCTCCGACTGATGCCGTACCTCGACCTCCGCCAGCCGCAGCTTCCTCGACGACTACAGTAACACCGGTTCCGACTGCAGTAGCACCTTTATATAATAGTGAACACTACCGTAGAATCGAAAAGCCCAGCCACCAACCGATGCAGTACCTCCATCGCTGCCAGCTTAAGCATTCCCGACGACTGCTGTAGTAGTGCAGCCGACTGCTGTATCACCCTGATTTGATAGGGAGCTGCACCCGAACAGCCTCGCCACTACGTTTCCAGTGCCTTCACCACTGTCAGCAGCTGCATTCATAGAACTGCAGTGAACTATGATATCCACAATTTGAATGTCGAAATCTGTCAAGGATCGATATGCGTAGGATTAGGGATGACACCGCCCAATGCGTAACCTCCAGGAATCTGAAGTCACATATAACGTCCTCGCTGATTGTTCCATTCTCCGGGAGAGAGCTGGAAGATATAGCAAATCACTTGGTTTTGTGTTTAATTTATAACTGCAGTTGTTATTTTATGATCGTATAAAACGGTATCATTATTTCTGTTACAATTACTTGTTAACCAAAATCAATATTATGTTATATCACATATCTTAATTATAATCTTATTGTATGTTTTATATAGGTGAATGTTTTATTATTGTATGCCACCCGTACTAATGGTATATTACAAACACATTGTAAATTGTTATGTATCCCTGAAATAATTGTAATGTAATTTGCTGAATAAATTCACTTAACTTACTTTCTATTGTGAAGTGTCTCTGTTCCCGACGGCACATGTTGTTGACCGAACGTTCTCCGGCAGAACCTCAGCCAGTCATGAAATAGGACCTCAGCAACAGGTGACACCGTGCAGCCGGGAACGGTGATCGCATCCGGTCTCCTGTAAATATTACATAGAGTGAAAAACACTTTATTAAATGAATGCATGAGGTGCAGGTCTGGGGGAGTCGAAAGAAGTATTATGATAACGGCCCGCTCAATCAATCAACTCTCACCCCCCCCCCCCAATTCTGACCCTCACCCACTTCTTGAGTCAGGTATAAATAAATAGGCAAATGCGTTGGTGAGCTAAGTCAGAACACTTCCAGCTCTGTACCTGCACACATCAGCTAGTCAAGGGCTTTCTTCGATTGACTCCCTGCTCCTTGGTGGCCAGTCAAAAGAAGCCTGCAGGATTACCGGATCGGTGTGAATCCTTTACTCTCCAAACCTAACTCTCTAATTGCGAAGCCCTGAATCGAAAATATATTGAACTTAGACAATGGTTGTCAATTATCTCCTTAATGAAGGATGCTCTTTTCGTGTTCCATTAGTTTTTAGGACAGGGTGCAACATAAGTAATTTTCTATCATTCCAGTAGTCGCGCCTGATCTGTGAGATCGCTGATAGCTTTCATATTCTATTGCCAGACACCCTTTGCGAAGGGACTGGTGCCGTGCTTCCTATCTTCCTAGAAGGAGGTGCCGTGCTTCCTATCTTCCTAGAAGGGGGTGCCGTGCTTCCTATCTTGCTAGAAGGGGACGCCGAGGCTAGCCAGACTAGTAAAGATCTTCATGCATTTAACACTGAGTCGTCAGATTACGATCGATCTCCTAGATACAGCGCGACCTCTCTTGTAAGTATTTGTGTTTATTTTATAATTATTTTCCTTCATTGTAAATCGATCTAAAAGAATACACTAAAACATTAACTAAGTTAATTAAATACTAAATTAACTAAGTAAATTAAAACATTGTATAGCAATAATAATGATAGTAAATTTATTTTGTTAAACTGGATGATGAAGATCTGTGAGATACAGCACGACCACTTTTGTTTTAAATTAATACAAAATTTATTAATTTTTACTTGCGATTTTAAATTTTATTTGATCCAGAACAAAAATGTCTTCCCCATGCATTTTTTATGATGTTACAAATGATGAATATGTGAAGAAAATACATGAAGATGTAAAGTAGACACGGATGAAGAAAGTGGTGGTGTACATCACATTCCTCCTGCTGTAGAACATGAAACAGGAGATAAAGACCTGGATACAGTTGAAGAAGAAAAAATTGAAGAAAGACAAGGTAATTCGGAAATATAAACTCAGAAGAATGAAAAGTAATGAATCTACAAAGAAATAAGCCTGCTTTGTCAATATAGAAGACTGATTTTGTATATATGAGTATTATACTTGTTTCCTATCATTTCTATTATTTTAATTAATATTTTTTGTCATAAAATAAATTTATTCTAAGTAATAGTATTTTACTTTAATTTCCTTTCAAATGTTGCAGTTAAGGTTATACTATTACTGGGATTGAAATGCCATCTGACAGATACAGCGCGACTACTTTTGTAGGAAAACTGGGCGCGACTACTGGAGTGTTAAGTATTTTAAATTTGAGAGGAAATGACACCCTGTTATTCTGAATATCTAGACAAATTTGACCATACCACATTGTAGTATGAACTAATGTTATTTAAAGAAATGTTTTTTAGGACATGTCAACCCCAATAGTTTAGTTATTAATAAGCAAAATCGAAATTGGAAAGATGAAAAGTTTTATTTTATGCTTATTATTGTGCCGAAACATTATTATTTAACGATATACACTTGGTTAATCAATTATTAATCCGATTTATTCTATCATTTCTATGCTATTCATATATTCTTTCTAATCGATTTATATATTCTATCTATTATTAATATTCTACTATTTATAAGTTCTTTTTATTATCTCTACAATTGTATAATATTGCCAAAGTAATTATACACATATCTTAGGATAAAAGGATAATACATCTCTTCTAAAGCGTTCTTTATTTTCATAAAAAACTAATATACTTACCTATCTAAATAACAGATCTATTTCACAAAAAGAAAGAAACGTTGTTTTTAGTATAACTCGGAAATTAGACGCCCTTGTAGCACGATTATTTAACTAACCAGCGATCCTACTTTTTAGGTGATACCAATGAAGTCAAATAAAATTATCCATCAGTGTTAGCCGTTGTTGACGGGCTCAAATAGAAACGGTTTCTCGATGAAGTTTGAAGAATGGATTAATTTATGCACATATATTTCATTTATGTCTGTCACTTAACTGTCTTTCACGCTCTATATCCAGTAACGGATAAATAGTGAATGAACGAAATGTAAGGGATTGGAGTTTAAAATAATTTCTACCCGTCCATATCGGCTTGAAATCGTTTTCTGTCTAAATATAAAGGGTAAATTAACATGAAGACTAAATAAACCATTCATTTTTAGCACGGTACTAATTCTAATTGTCATGCCGGTTGCTCAGGAATTGAAATAAAAATGGTTATCACTGCTAATGTGATTAAGCTTCGTGCAAGCAAGCCTACACACCTGTCAAAGCTACAGAACACATTGCAAAAAAAAAAATACAACCCATGTTGAAAACATTCAGTCCCTAAATAAATGTAAATGCTGTTCACAATTTCATTGAGATATTTTCATGGAGATATAATAAATATTATCTGGCATTCCGAAGTTGAAAGTTAGAATATTAAAATTAGTAATGATAAATAAAGTTTTAGAATGGCAAACTGTATTCTAAACACAATTCGGTCGTTTCAATTTCTAGATAGACGGTAATTTAATTTCTTCATCGGACTTACGCCAACTAAAATAGTTGTATACATTGGAAACTCAGTAGTACCACTCTAACAGCAAACTAAGACAGATTAAATTCATGTCGAAAGCATTGAAAAATTAACTCCTTTTGTGTTAAAAAGCCGTCAACATTAAGGAAATACCCATTCGTATTTAATGTGGCTTACTAACAGACCAATATTAGTACCACTAGCAATAATACATATATGCAGTTATAGATAGCAGACTTTTTCAACACAAATATCAATCCAAAAATATAATTTCTTAGGATATCAAAAATTCAAAGTAATCGGACCCTGGGCTCAAAATATAAAAATATTTTAATGCAAGCTTGATAATAGTCGCTTTATTTTAAATTATATATATATATAGCTTCAATTACTGAACTCTTTATTTCAAAAATTTCCTGTTTTAATATTTTGTTTTGTTTCTGTTAGTCCTCTTATTTTGAAATTCGTTCATGATAAATTCTTCACTTTTTCTTTTCATTCCGCTTTTATGTATTAGTTATTTTAATTATTTCCTTTCTTGTTAATCTTGTTAAAAGCAACCGAAGAAGTCGGAACTGCGAAAGAGTCGATAGCCAATGTAGCGTTACTCTCTGGAATGAATAAATTTCTGGATAATACTAATATTAACGTAGATATATGTTTTAACGTAAACCTCCACTCCTAGTTAAAAATTGTAATTCTCAAAGCCTATGTATTATATTGAGATACTTCAATCAAAAATATGAAAGCCCATTTAAATCCTCCTGATAGTTTTTAAATGACAGAATAAAACGGGGTGATGTAGCAGACGGACAAAAATTTAAATTGTGATGCCGTTAATCTTAAAATGATCTGAAACATGAAAGATCTTAATCCCGTAAAATTTCAAAAAAGCCGTGGAATTTTAGATATATACGTAAAAGAAATTGGTACAAAAAAGCTGCTTTTTCTATTTTGTTTTAACTCCTCTGAAATTATTTTGCACCTCCATGATCCATAAATTTCGAATTTAATTCAGCAACAATCTCAATTGTAAAATTCCTGTTAGTGTTTGGCAGAATTTAATTTTTTTTTTTACTTTTAATTATTTTATTTATGGTCTAATACCACTGGCTTTAAGAAACCCGCATTACTAGTTATCTGAATCCTATAATTCCCAAGTTAACCTTTCGTCTATCCGAAATATCATGTTATGTTTTGGTCTTACCAAATGAAAACAAATCAAATTTAAAATGAGATGTTAGGTTCAAATTTTCTACAGAGATTAAATAGATTTTCTGAAATTTAAGTAGTGTTAACTAAACTTTTGTAGAAAATATATATTAGGGCGAAACATAAGAAATATCTGTAGCTTATTATTAATTTTTTAATATCAATTTGATCGTAACGCAGGGAGTGATCACAATTCACTTATTTCAGTATAAAGTATATTTGCGCAGGAATCGAAATATATTAGAACAAATGACATAATTTTAACCTACTATATATATACATAATATACATTGTTTTTAAATAAATGTTTTCAAGTAAAATTTAAACTTCTAAAATTCTTTATAAACTTAATCTGATGAATACTATTTATACATCTTATGTATTTACATTTATTTATTTGTTTCCTGTGTCGTGTAAATTGACTTTGTTGGACGTTTCAATATTAAAGTATTTAATAAACGAGATAATTTTATATACTATGCCGTTGCCTACTGCTGAAAGGATTAAGTAAATGATTGCTCAGTTCATGAATGTCCTCAATATGAAGAATATTTTCCCGAGACATTTAAGTCATCACTTGTGGCTATAAACTTCTTCAAATATTGCTGTCTATGATAGCTGTTTTGTGAACATTGGAATAATAAATGTTTTAGACCGCCCGATATAAATTCCTGACTGCATTCACAAATTTCTCCGGATTCTATTATTTTCATTTTTTATTGTGATACAGCTTCAAGTCATCATTATTTAAAGTTCTCATTTGGCTAACTAATCTCATATTCTTCATATTCACCATGAATTTCAGATACTCTTCGGGTTGGGGACTGCTATAATGACAGACACTTCTATAAAAGGGATTGTGTGATGAATTATATACTCTATTGATGTAGGTTGATTGATAGTATGTGACTTGTTGCTTGTTCTAAAATTATATTTTTATTTGCTGTGAAATTTGATTCAAGCGAAATATCGCTAAAGTACCCTTGCAAGTTATTTGCTATAGCTTTTATTTGTGAGAATAAATTTATAATTTATATCATGGCTACTGGCACCCAACGCAATTAGTCTATTGAAACATATTCTTGCTTTTCTATTTTCGGAGAGTGAAAATATTTTCAAACAGAAATTAAGGATTTTTCAATGCCTTAGTTGTGCATATCTCGATAATGTTCGAGATCCAGAAACAATACATAATAAGATTTACAAAAAAATTGAATTTCCAATAAGGTTGGTTATAAACAATTCTTCGATCCAATTCTTAATAATTGAGATATTAAGAATTTTCAGGTCTCCTCCCCTCTGAACTCCCTTTCCCGATTTCAACAATTAACAGATGTAATATTTATTTTTGTTTGAAACGGCTAAATATCGGGTACGGTAATGATTAAAAATAATCATGTTGTCGCAAAGTGTTATAGGAATTTATTTTAGGTAAGGGATGAAAATAATATAACATGCGACTGTAAAATTTGAAAATACCTGTCACATTGTATTCCACAACGGCTCCTGTAAAATTTCCAATGGGGAAATCCGCTTAGTTTAGCGGGTAGTTGCGTTTGGGGCCCCCACCCCCAATTAGCCCTCTGACAGGGGGTGGGGTGGCGGAAGCGTAATATGACTGGCGGATGGGAAGGTAAAAAGAGGAGGACGAGTGTCTAGGAGACGGCGAATCAGATTGAGGCAGTAGCTAGCTGCTGCGCGATATAGCCCCAAGAGTGGGGGAGGTCTGGAGGCGGCCGCGCGCTCAGTCACTTGCTGCTTCTCGACGGGTCCACGTCGGCCACAGGTAAGCCCCGTCTCGCGTATTACATATATATATCTACTGTATTACCATATACTTACAAATGACCAACTTGCACCTCTTATCGTCTACTCTAGTCGAAGAAAGGCAGGATCTTGAAGCTTTTGAAGAAATTCACACGCAACAAAATGATAGACACATAATTTCCGAAAAAGCATACAAATGTCCAATTTTCTCTCAATTAGCCTTGTTTCTTGAGATTATTATTTGTTTTATCGCAGAATTATAGAAAGACTTCATTTAACGACTTTTTTTTCATAGCCACAAGCAACGGATAATACACAAAATCAAAAAATTGGCGGTTTTGGAAATCTAATCAAAGTTTTCTCACATTTTTCTTATCAAAAATACTTTCAAACTATTAAGAAGTACAATCCAGCTTGGAGAAGATCAATTTCGTAATATCTAACATATCTGCCTTTGGAAACTTAATAATTTAGTCTTGGCGTTAAATTAGTAGATAGGTTTTTAAATACCTCTTTATTCACAGTTAATGGAAACAATAACCAAACAGTTAAAGGAACCGTCTGGCAATTTGCCAAAATTTTTTAAAGGAAATGTTCTAGAAGTTTAATTAATTTTTTTTTTTTTTTTACAATTTTCATTTCCGTCTTTTATCATGAGTAGGTATAACAAAAAACAAAACAAAAATTCTAGAATCTAATCATCGTTTTTTCATAATATTTTTCTTATCAATATAATAATTATTTCTTGTTTGGAGATTATAAATTGAGTAATATAACTGTCTTGGAGACTTCATAATTTTTTGTTGGCTTTTAATTGGTGCATAGGTTCCTTAAATACTACTTCTCGTACCGTAAATATATTGCAAGAAAAATAGAATAAAACGGTTATACGGAAATTTAAGTATGTAATTCTAGTAAATCACGGAAATCAACAAATTATTATAAATTTATTTTACTTTACTTTGTTTTTTTTTTTTTTTTTACTTGTAACGAACAGTTATTTCGAGAAGACTAATTATCATCTATATCATGAAAGGACTTGAAACATATATATATATTATATGCATATAAATGGCAATTATTTATAAAACCATTTAGATGTTATATTAAATTGCTTATTGCTTTATGTATATAAGTCTACTTGAATGTGAGTTTGAAAAAATACACTTTTTGGTCCTCTGCATGCAAGTCCTCTTATAAAATTAGATTGCATTTTTGCTCATTTATACACTTATCAACTCTGAAATTTCGCCCAATTGTTAATTATAAGCTAAAAAGTATTTACATATA